>VNJS01009375.1:0-16816 GCA_008042575.1 Drosophila watanabei | reverse complement strand
CATAATAATGCTAAGAAATGGAAATCATAAAAGTCAACAATCATCCACGTTGGCCATGACCAGATTACTGCAGCCAGCGGGGGCAAGTGGGTAAAAATCGGTGGGGTGTACTGAACAGTTAGTTGCAGTCGATTTTGCGAGGCGGCATCATTAGGAAAATTTTTGCGCTTTCGTCAAAAGAAATCAACCGGCTCTCCATAATGATGTTGACGCTGCGTTTTGTGGCATTGCCATTAGGCAGGTGAAAAAAACAGTGACTTTTTGGGGTCGCATCACGGGGCATAGGTGGCAGTTTTAGAGCAGAAAGGCGCGACCTTGCAGTCCTTTTAAATTCCAAAAGAGCCAATCAAAGGTGGTATAGGAAAAAATTAAAGCACTCGAAAAATTAGGAAGGGTGCAATAAGCTCGTTATGTATTCCAAACAAGTTTAAAATTGTAATAAAATACAAGTTACAGTACAAAATTGTTGTCAAAGAAAAGATTAAATTTCTCAGTGCTATAGGATTGGTTTGATATATTCCTGGTTTATTTATTGATGTTCGTAGTTCCCTAAGCCTGCGTACCAATCGAAAATGAAATTCAGCCAACAGTTGGCTTTGACAATTTGCATTTGACGGTGAAAGTAAAAACTGCAAACACAAAACTAGAAATTCATGAAAATTCAGCGGCAAAAACCACGCCCTTTTTGGCCCATTTACATTGACAGCAACAGCAAAAATCAAAGCTGCTACAGAGTAATGTAGGATTAAATGCAACAGAAAAAAAAAATGAAACACGATTGCAGAGACAACAATTGTTGTTACAAAAACAAAAGCCAGACAAAATATTTATTATTACACAGCATTGCGAATTTTCTTGTCATATGTAGAAATTCCCTAACTCGGATGGGTTTTGTTTTGTCATGGGAACATGGGAATTAATTCTTGCTCTATTATCTATATATTAAACCATAAATTCCGGTTAACATATGACAGGCAGCTGAAAAATAAATGAATGGATCGAGGTCAGCGAAAACCTCTAGGAAAATAATTTAGACTAGGCACTGTGTTTATGAGCTGATGAATTAAATAAGAATTTAAATTAGTTTATAGTTTAAGTTAACAACTTGTGCTTAAATAAAATATATAAAAAGACGTTAGATACCAATAAGCTCTTTAAATTATTATTACGAATATGTAGACCTATTTAACCGACCCAGATTTTTTTAATAGAGTATCGAAAGTATTGTTTTATTTTTTCTTGTTTGCCAACATTTTGCCCTCTTTTTTCCCAGCGAATTGTTGGCTTTTCAATTTGTTTTAAAATACAATAAAAGTGCATTTTGCATTTTGTCTGCCACGCATTGATTGAATGCGTCGCATCGCGTCGACTCTTTCGCAAAAACCCCTTGCAAAAGCCCCCCTTAACTCCGATTTCGTTTTGCGTATTGACATGAACAATTTTAATTATATTTTACGTCAATTGTAAAAGGCAGATCGAGCCGGGCCAACAGAAGCAGCAAGAATATTTTTGGTTTAATTAATTGAAAAATGTGTGGAAATTGTCGGCCTGGAAGTGGAAATCGCTGTGGAAATGACTGTGGAAATGACTGGCCGCCGAGAGAGGCTGATTTCGTGCATCGTTAAATGCTAAATCGAATGTGAAAGGGTTATCGCAGGTTTTCCCTTTTCCCACTTGCCTTTTTCCATTATTATTTGTGCTCTTTATTTTTCCATTTTGTTTTTGTTTTGTCTTATTTTTTTTTTTTTTTTTGCAAAGTTCATTAAGCCCATAGCAGTCACATTAATTGTTTTGCGCGCTTTCAACAACGCCCATTTCTTCACACAGGAGGTGGATATATATTGTAAGTTTGCCGAAGTCATTTAGCTGGGATTTCGCAAAGATTGCCATGCAAATGAGCTGAGGCAACTCTGATTGCCGGCTGCCATTGTCTGGCATTGTTGCAATGGAAAATTTATTGAACTTACATCATAACCAGCACTCGGAATGTCTTGTACTGGCAGCAATCCACTGACACTTTGGCCACTCTACCGTGACATTCTTGAGTGCATCTCTAGTGACTTGGGAGATAGAACTACACTGAGGATAAATGAGTTCCCACATCATACAAAAGCAAGGAAAGAATAAATCAACACCAGAAAAATGTTTAACAAAAGCCTCTGAGTTCAAACAATTTCCAGGGCTACTAGATTTTTCTTTCTCTGCACAAATACAAGTTAATAAAACCAACTTGGACATGGTCAGAAGCGAAGGGTTACTCGGACGCTGGGCGGGGGCCGGAGGGCTCCTCGGCGGACTCTTCATAAATTTGTACTTGAGCGGCCAAGTGTGACGAACGAGATTACTGAAATCTTCTGGAGCAGATCCATTTTTCATAGCCGACAACTTCAGCTGAGAGCGGCGCATTGAGTTGTCCCTCACAGATACAATTCTATCTGGTTTTTGTGCGAGTGTACGGGTGCCTGTGTCTGAGTCTGAGTGAGTGCAACAAATTGCCTTTGCTGTCATAATAGTTGTTGCTGCCGCTGCTGGCTTTGTACCTTTTTTTTCTATTGTTGCTGCTCCAGTTAACGTTGCTCCGGTAATCGGACATCAGAATGCGAAAATGATACCGAAACCCCTCCCGATTTCCCAGTTTAATACTCATTGTTGACCAATAATGAGCAGCAGGCAATCTCTGGCTGAAGCTGAAGGGGCTGAGCTCTACTCAATTACAGGGGGAAATGCGAAGGCAAAAACTCAACTATTAAATAAGCTGAACGAATAAAGGCCATCAAAACTGTAGAGTGACTTTCCCTGCACATTTAAAATTAAACCCTGCATCAGTAATCAGTATTTATATTACATTTTTATATTATATCTCTCGTACAATTAAGCAGAGGTTTCCATAAGCTTTAATGTCATCTTATTGATTTTTCAGTTTGGGTTCGGTGACCTCTTAACAAAGTACATTTACTGCTACATTTTAAATAAATATTGAACATTAAAGAGCCCTTGCTAGTACATCGAACCACAAAAAGTGCTAGTTTCTTTTGAGTGCACAATTAATTAACTCCAACCAGAACTTGAAAGGCTTCCCTTCATCGCCGTGACTCAGTGGAGGTGCAAATAACAAATGTTGGCGCAATTCTTGCACAATCAAAAAACATAAATTACGACTCCCAAAAAAAAGGAAAAAAAAATTATAACAAAACCAAAAGCAAAATATAAAAAGGAAAATAAATGAATAAACCATGCATGTGTGTGAGTGTGCCCGTGCAGAAACCGAGCTGTGAAACAAAAAGCAATTGTCACATAAACAAAGTCTCACGTAACTGCTATAAATATGCGAGCAAGAAAGAGCGAGGCTAACGTTGCGTATGAGTTATATCTGCTCTTCTGCACACTCGCCCCCCGCCCGCCATTTTCTTTGTAATGCAATGCGCGCGAATAACAACAACAACAACAACAGGAGCAGCAGCAACAACAAACAACCGCAACAATAAATAAAGTGTAACATATGCAAATGATGATGAGAAGCGTTTCGATATAGCGGCTCCTCCATCCACCGATACAGAGGAACAAAATATAATAAATATTGCATTATTTGCGAGGCATTAACTGGTTTTTATAAGACCCAAAAGGATAACCTCTTATCTTGATAATTGATTCAGTCCATATTTTCAGGGGTTAACTTTTGATTAAAGTGTATCTTGGAAAAGGTAATTAAATCAGGGTGTGGAAATTGTTTTACTAAAAATTTTTCACAAAATTCTTAAAGATTAAAGTGTTGTAGAAAGAAATGATTGAAATTATGTTTGTTCTTTACAGTCCAATATTTAAAAAGAAAATTATATTTTTAAGTAACTAAACAAAATGAAAATTGTATGTTATATATTTTAAAGTACTTTTAAATGTATTTTCTTGAATTTGCATGCCGAAAAATGTATGCTTTTACTTTTTCCCTCAACAAATATCTTAACTGTATTTCTAGCATTATTTTCAAGAGCTGCCGCTTACTGATGATGATGATGACTTCGACTGCGATGTCCTTGGGCTACCAATGAATATGCAATACGAACAGGTTAAAATGCCGAACAACAACTGAAAGGATGACTCCTGGAACTACAGATAGCTGTTGCTGCTGCTCCGTCGATAACCCACAAAAGGCGACCATCAACATCTGGTTGAAAAGTGCAAGGAGCAGAAAACGAGCTTCAGCACATACACAAACGTAATTGTAACAGTTTCAATCTCGTTTCGAGACGGCAAACTTCATCGAACTTTGGAAGAGACACCCGCACAAACCATAAAACAAAAGGCGGTTCGCGGCAACAGCAGCAACATTGCACGTCAACAACATGCGGCGACGACGACAGCAGCAGCAACACCAACAGCAGCCACTTGTGCCCGTTGTCATTTGTACAATTCCCAGGCAGCAGCACATGCATATGAGGGTAAAGTTTTTTCTTAAATAAAATTAAATTTAATGCTGCCAAATGCCCGACGAACGGCGTCCGTTTGGATTCATTTTTTGCAGTTTTTTCGGTGTTTTTATACCCTGTGAAACGAAGTATGCATATCGATTGGGAAAAGGGGTTTGTAACACAGGGCAATGACCCAAAAATTTAATTTTTAAAGTACTTTGGGGGTATATTTGAAAAAATTTAGTATGATATCGTTTTGAAAACAAATATATTCTCCCAGTTGTGCAACCTATCATTTAATTCGTAGCAAGGTTAAGGAATAATTTAAATATATCCGTAACAATGCAAGAGCATAAAAACTCCGGCCTATCACAGCTAGCTTCTTTTATCCGTTTTTTTTAATATTTTTCTTTTTTTTTCAACAAATTGCATTGCAGACACCCAGCACAAGGATGACGACGCCAGCAACCGCAAATGCAAATGAGCTACAAATGCAATGCACATGCATAAAAAATGAAAACGGTTAAATTGCCGAGAGAAAGATGCAGATGGAGTTGGCGATGTAGGAGGAGGACCCACAAAGTATCCATAAGTTGCGCTCGAACGACATTTCTGCCGGTCCTCACGAAATATTGTATGGTTAAATATTGTAAATGCCAAAAGTTATGAAAGGCGCACAGCGACCGCCCCAAGAAGTCGCCTTTGTGAGGCATTCAGACAATTCCGAATCCAGTTTTTGGGGCACTTGCTTTACGCCCACCACACAGAATCGCTGTGGAAAAGTGCAACGGCCACACCTTGGTGCCACAGTCCAAGTCACAGGGGCATCAGGTTGCCTATTTTGGCATGACTTCAACTGAACGAACATAAATCCAGCCAGAAAAGGACAATACAGCCAGGGATTCCATTGTGTCGAGATGTAAAAATAGGTAAAAATAAAATTGTGAAATATTATATACACATATTTGGAAGGGAATAAATGAACAACCTTCTATCAAAAAACAAACTAAGGAAAATAAACATCAAGAAAATTGGAATTGTATGAATAAGAAAACTAAGAAGAATTAGGATATTAGTTTTTTTAAAGCTGCTTTAAGGCTTAGAGAAAATGTATATATAAGAGACAAAGTTTTAAGGTTTATAAAATTTTTACATATAAGAGACATCAAGTGGTTCACTGTATAATCAGTATTCTGCAGACAATTATACAAAATTTTTAATACAATTTTATCTCATATATATCCTATACATATACCCCAAAGTTATTAACGAAAAAAATAAATCCCATTGAAACACAAACTAAAATCGATTTACCGCCTCAAAACGTGATCGACTTTCTAAAAATAACTCGGCGAATCTCTGGTCATGTCAGCTGTTTTTCTGTGCATGAGGAAAAAACATTTTTGTCGCAACTTAATTGACCGCAACACCTTGAAAATAAAGGTGGTGCGTGGTGCGGGGGGTTGGGGGCGCAACGGGGCCTGAAAAGAGTGTGCATATTTTAAATATAACAAGTTTCGCTATGGAAATGCAAAAGTGGGAGATATATGGCCAGCGAGTCATGCCAAATATAAGCAACGAAAGACGGCTAAAAAAGTAATTGTAGCTAAATGTCAAATGCGACAATTGTTGCCATGGCTGCATTCGCTTGTTGCAGTTGTTGTTGTTGTGGCTTTTCTCGGCTCCGGTCGGCGTTGGCGACTCTGGCAAAGTGAACGGTACAAGCTGAGCGGTCATGATGAGAAAGGAGCAGGGGAGGGCGGACAGCAGGAACTTTGTGGGTTGGTCAATTGGTTCGTGGCAATGGTAACAGAGTGCCGCACTAAATGAGGCTTAGTTTTAAACGAAGACACTGAGAAAAACAAGAAAAACTCGTATTTTGAAAAAGAAATATGTTACCAAGTTTCATACAGTACTATAAAAACTTATACTAAATACAAAGAACTTTTTAAAGAAGGTTTATAGATACAGCTGAAGGCTCAATATAATAATTGCTTTATATGCAGTAAATCTCTTGATTTTTTCACAGTGTATCCTGTTTGCTGTGTCACTTGTATCTCTGGCGAAACTATGGCTTGGATATCGCTGTAATTACTTGAGGGGATGCAATCTGCGAGCCGCACTAAATATGCTAATTATGCGTTAATAAGCGCTCCGGCTAACGGGGCGTATTGGTTATATATACTCGCACACCCATAGTGCGATGGCTGTGTGTGAGATAATTTCTTGGTTCCTCGACTATTAGATTCGTTTGCTGTTTGCTGTCACCTCGAGTTGAGAATCGAGAATGGCGGCAACTCCGGTGACGCCAAGAATTATTGCGAAATTTTTGTGCTGCCAACAGCCTCGGGGCCGGTGGCTTTAATTATGAACAATCAGGCGCAGCGGCGGTAGTTGTTGGTCTTCGGGTTTTTGCTCCTTTTTGTGCATGTCAATCAAAAGAGCTCAAAGTCGTGATTTGATGATTTTCCTATGCCACAGCAAAATTTTGTTTTCTTGCCATTGTTGCTGTTGTCGTTGTCGGGGGTCAGGCCGGAGAAATCCATTTGTCAAGTAGAACAGCAACCTCAACTCGAGTCTCAGGTCTCAAGTCTGCCTGTCTGTCCGCCTGTCTGCGATTCTAAGCCCGCCTGTCCTTCAATAATCGTTGCCAAAAGGCAGTGACGGCGGCAAAAACAATGAATTATTGAAGCCAACAAATTGTGATTGGCGGAGAAAGAGAATTCTAATCAAAAGAGAGAGGCATGAAAATTTTGATTTGTGTGGAGAATTGAGCGAATGATGAATTATTAAGTATTTAAGCCATGCAATGAAATGCAAAGGATTTTATAAATAAATGAATAAAATATGGAAAATGACAGCAATAATAAAGTTTTAAAAAATTAGGTATAGTGTGTAGTTATGATAAAGGAATTCTTAGTTTTCAGTGACTAAACGGTATATCAATATGATTTAAATTAATTATTTAAATAATATTATTATTATATCTGAGTAAATTCAAGCAAATAAAATTAAATATAACATAAATATTTTTTATCTGTATTGGTGTTATATTTTAGATATTTGTGTTTTATATTTCCTATTAAAAACCAAGCCGAATAGTAAAAAACAAAAAGTGAGCACTTTATTTGTCATGCAGTAGTTATAAAGACATTATTTTCCGTCAAGTCATAAAAACCTTGTCGAAAATTAGTACATGCTCCTTGACTTTTGTAGTTATTTAAAATATAAAAAACGTATGATGCAGTTAAAGTTGTATCAAAATTATAACTCACAATAGAACTTATATTACCTATGATTTATGGGTCCTAAAAATAAGAATGATCGTTGCAATTATTTCGAGAGCTGGCGCCAGTTGCTCGAAGTGGCTTCAACGACATCTGTGGCGATCTATAAGCCCGGCTTGTTTTATTACAACATCTCAACACATAAATTGAACAATGTCACGAAATAAATTTGTCTGGAGGAAGCCGAAACAAAGGCGAAACAGTTTCGGCTAACGTCTGTTAACGTTGGCTGATTTTTATTTATTTCGCTGACTTTTAGCAAGTTGCTAACTTTATTTATATATATATATTTTTTTCGTTTTATTTTACTGCTGCTCCCACACGACCCCTCGCCCTTCTCTCCCCCCAAGAGACGTGGCTTCTTGGCTCTTTGACTTTGTTGCCGCTGCTGCTGCTGCTTTTTGGTTAATTTATGCAACGAACCAGTTTTGTTTGGTTTCCATGGCGTTCGCTCAGTGTCAGCACAATCTTTGTATCGCTTTGCACTCGAAAAAAGTTATTTCTACACTTTAGAAAGTACTTTTTAATTTATTTAAAATGTATGTAATGGTCATTGAAAAGCTTATGGCGGATTGATGGCAAATGTTTAAGTCAAAGATCTTGTCAAAAATAAGCCGGATATATATGATTGTGATTTAATTGTTAGAGTTTTTAAAAAATAAATTTATTGAATTATGAAATATTTTGCACTAAATATGAATAGATTTTTGAAGACAATATGAAAATACATATAAGAAAGTATCCAATGACAAAAAATAATAAATTAAATAAACAACCATAGTTAACTTATAAATTAAATGTTATTTAATTTTTCAAATAACCTTATTTCTTCAAGTTAGATAAATAAAATAATATGATTTAAGAACAAATGATCTATATTTTAATTTGTTTAAAAATTTATTTATTTTATTTGAGTACAGAATTTTTGATTATGTATAATTATTTTAAATTCAATTAATTACTATATGAATTATATTAAAATACAAGTAAGTCATATTACATTTCTCTCAGTGTACATATATCGAATTAAATTTTTATTAAAACATTGGCATTTGAGCGTTTGCCTTTTGTTAATTGCATTTGCAATTTCTAATTAAGTTTGGTTGCCAAAAAAAAGACCAAAACAAAAAGTGGATAAAAATCGAGAGAGGGAAAAAAAACAAAAGCATCGCAGAAGCAAAAAAAAAGATCATAAAGTTTCCAACTGGTTTGGGTCAGCCACTGGGCAGTCAGAGGTCTTTTTTCGAGCAGATCTCTGGTGACTTTGTGACTTTGCCCGTGCTTTTGCCGTTAATTCCTAGCCGCAGTTCAATGCAAACGAGAAGCGCCGCTAAAAGCCGTTAAAACGAACCAGTTTTCAATGCAGAAAAGAAGTCTTATCAACGTATATTTATTTACACACGGCTATATACAATAAATCAATCAAATGGCTCCTAGTCCTGCCTCTGCTCCGCTGACTGCCTCTTGGCCTCCTTTTTCAGCTTGGAGACGTTGTGGCGCAGTTTCCGCTTGAACAGCAGCTCCCGGTTCACCGCCTTCAGGTCGTCCATGCTGCACGTCTTCAGATTTCGCACAGTCTTCGAGATGAGCTCGTCCGTGATCTCGATTTTTGTCCGGGAAAGCCGCAGCTGTCGGGCATTCCGCCTGGCCAGTTCGGAGCGATACAGGAACAGGTGGTAGGTGACAGTGGGCTTCACGCACTCCATGCTTCTCGGGTTCTTCTTCAGAGTAATTCTTCAAGAAATTTGCTGACCAGTGAAAGTCTTCCTTTCGCCTTGACTTCTCTCAGTCGAATGACATAACTTCCCTTTCCCCCTGGCCTTCTTATATATTTACTTGCTACGTTTTCAGTTACCTGTCTATGCGGTTACCTGATATGTCACCTCAGGTCAGAACAGGTCAACTGAAGGTTTGCTCCTCTGTAAATATTTGTGCCAAAATATTTCATTACCTAATCCGGACTAATCCCCATTTTGGATCTTAAGCCTTGGCTCGGTTGACCAGCCATTATTATGCTTGATGCCCGGGGAAAGGGTAACCGAACTAGGCCTTATTCCAGGCTTCTCAATTGAGCAAGACAAATCTTGTTCACAATTGTGACAGAATATTCTGGAACAGATTACAGGACCTCTTGACCAGCAGACAAATATAAATGCAAAGGCAAAAGTAAATAGCAAGCATGGGACTTAAATATATAAATATATTTATTTTAGAAATAATGTATTGCGACATTTGGTAAGAAATATCTTGTTAAACTTTATTAAACAAATTTTAAGCCAAAGCATTATAATATTTAGTTAAATGCTAAGGTACGTAACTGTTAAGTAAATAAAGCAATCATATTTTCTTGATATCTTTTTAATATTGTTTATCTCTTTAGCTTTTTCCTATAAATTTATTTAAGTCTGATAGAGGAACGTTTCGTTTTTAAAACAAAAAATACTCTTATTTTCAAGTTATTTCATTCAAAAATTATAATTACTTGACTTCTTGGTTAACATAACTCTAAATTACTCTACAATCAAATCTAAAAGTAGCTAGCATTGTTAAGATGAAGATTGTTAAAGAAAAACATTGAAAGAATGTACTAAAGTTCGTTGAGGTGGACAACCAGAGAAGAATGTTTTCCGTCAGTCTCTCAGCTTTTCCCAGCACAGCATTTCCCAAGCATTTTTTCCATGACTTCCCAAGAACGTATATTTGCTCACGACATTTAACCCAAAGAAACCTTTCTCTAAAAACATTTTCTAGAGAATTCTTGGGGACCCTCAATGAACCGCCAGCAAAGAACCTTTAGCGTAAAATTCTATCAATTTCCAACTAACTCAACGCCCATAGGTTTCTGACTCAGCACCTGAGTGACATCAACGTAAAGTCCGTCGCTTTACACATGTGTCTTGTACAGTACGGCACAGCTCACAAACTAATGCAGCATCATTAGCATAACTGCAGTGGATAGAGAAGACTTTTTGCAACTTAACTACTTCCAGGTAATTCATTAAAAATGTGTCATAATGAAAGTAGATGGCCGGCTTCTGGTGGTGTCCCTTCGCCCTCGGGATCAGGTCAGCGATGGCATAATCCTTTTATAATTGCACTTAGTAGCTGAAATGTAGCGAAAACAAAAGGATTTCCAAACCAGATTAAGAACTTTGGGAAAGACCACGCGCCGGATTAAGCAAATGCGCAGCATCAGCGTTTTACGACCCGCGGGCCTCATCCTCCCATCCTCATCCACATCCCATACCCCGGCGGCCAACAGGTAGGTTGCGTAGGTAGCCGCCTAGGCCTGGATAAAGGTCAAAACAGTGGCCCAGGGGCTGGCTAAAAAGGCCATACGGGCCAGCAGCAGCCATTTTGACCAACTGCTTGTGACAGCTCGCCGACAGCTTCCAATTCAACGCGCTCAATGAATCGGGCTTGAACCGACTTGAAAACGACCATCGAAATGGATTTGGAGATGCACAACAAACAAATAGATAGTAACTTGATGTTTACAAATAAAATTAACGCAATTTTGTTTAATTTATGTACAAATTTGAAATGTTTTTGGTAAAAAGCAAGACTTTTCTTCTACTTTCAATTATTATTCTTGAAAATGTCAAATCTACATTACTTCTTCATTCAATCAAAGTCTCCTAGCACCACTTTCTTTCTTTCCGTGTACAAATGCAACCTGAGTTGGGGCAAAATCTGTGCGTGTCGGGGCATATATTTCAGCGCAAAGTAGCCAGTAACCAGACGAGACAGTCATAATGATTGCTGTATCATCGCATCAGCATCAGCATCATCATCATCATCAGTATCATCATCTTGGGCCTTATCTCTTCTGCCTTGAGGCTCTTGCATTTAGCACCCAAATGGGCATTGAATCATAATTTATCTGGCCCAAGAATTACCATAAGAAAAATAAAAACAACCTCGAACGCAACTTTCACTGGTCATTGTTATTGTTATTGCCATTACCATTATTATTATTCTCGTGGCTTAATGCAGCTCAATAAATTTTCCCTTAAAAGAATTCGTTGATAAGTCGCAGACAATGCAGAGGAATTTTCACTTTCCTTCGGCACTTAAATGTATATGGGCCATAATTAAGTTGAAATTAACTTGATTCGGCGGCGGTGCGTTTTTAGATGCGGCAGGGGAACCAACCGAGTGTCAATTACGTTAAGTGAAATTACAATTACATGAAAAGCATTTTTAAAATCATCTAACCAACCCACATTAACTGGGTTTCAGTGGGGGCGGAGACGGTGGCGGTGGCGGGGGTCAAGCCAAGGTCACAGGCCTGAACTTCGCCCAGACATTCGTTCATAAATAAATATTTAACACGCAGTCCTTGGGCCGTGGGCTGGAGCTGGGAAAAGTAGGATGGACGAGTGCCACTTTGGGATTATATTTATCACTTCATGGAAACTCATTAAATAAAAATGTTTTCATTTGCCGAGAGTTGAGCCAGAATTTATTTAGTTGCATTTCAGGTTCGGGTTAATGGGAAGAAGGTTACTTGAGAAATGATACCAACTTGGGCATAATTCTCAATATCTTGAGGCCAGGCGTGTAAAGCCATAAAATTAAAAATTCTTTAAAAGTTTTAAGGCGATAATTCTGTGAAAATTTATTATAAGAAGCTTGTACTTGAACTTTACAGTAACCTTGGATTATTCGTTGAATCTTCTCAATATGTAAATAATCTATAAAGTACACAATAGTTGTATATCTGATTTCCTTTATATTTTCAGCTTGCAAAAATAAAGTCTAGATCCTTCTAGACTGTTCTTGAACATGTCATTTCATTGACAAAAATTTTCCACTGGCAAGTTACGGTGTGACTAGTTAATCTTTGGCTCAGCAAACCATTGATCACTCGAGCCGAGTAAATCCACAGACACTTAGTCACCGTCTAATCTCCGCCTTATGGCCATATTTAACCAACGGCCAACATCTAGCGAAAGGTCAGGCCATAAACACTTTCCGCTCAGAGGAAATTCGTTGCGAATACCAAAAAAGGTACGTAAAGCAGCCTGGTCCGGAGATGTCAAACGTTTGGCAACTTTGCAAGGGATCTGACTCGGAGAGAAAGGGAACGGATAATGGATCTGGATTTACCGAAGCACTTCAGGTAATTACGCGACTCGCACAAGTCAGCAGGTCAGTCGGCGGGTCAACAGGTAGCTTAGCGCCCCAGATATAAATAATCCTGGTAAAGTACCACAGGACATCATTCACAGCTCAAGCTGCCAAGCAGTCACAGCAAGCACAGCTCGCGGAGTTGCAGATTTTCCGAAAATCGAATAAATCCCTACACATCCATCCACAAACCGGACACATTCTTCTCGGCAATGGAAGGCCAACAGCGCAACCACCGACGCGGAGCTCGTCCGAGCGTGGGCTACTTGCTCTTCCAGTACCAGAGCGAGCTGACCCGTCGCCACGCGGAGCCCACGCGCCTGTCCCGCACCAAGATCAACATCATCGACGGCCTGGTGTCCCGCACCATCCGCCACCTGAAGCACTGCAGCGTGGAGGAGCTGCAAGCCTGCAAGCGGGAGCTCGTCTACAAGGAGCAGCTCCGTGATCAGCTCAAGGGAATGCGTCGCCGTCGCTCCTCCGCTGCCACTAACACTAGTCACAATAGTTCCAGTAACTCCAAGCCCTCAAAAACTGTGACTGCCAAGCCCCCTTGCACTCCACCCAAACCCAAACCCAAATCCGTGGAAGGTGACCGCCCAAAGGTTTCCATCTTCGGCCCTGAGATCTTTGTCTGACTCAAAGTAGTCACAAGACTTGAACGTTTTAATTTTTTAGTTTAGCACATAGCTTGACCTTAATTGTTGACGATTAAAAATCAAAGAACATGATTGTATATTATACATAAAGAAACTATATAAATAAATAAAACATGAAAGCAAATAGTGTTTACAATTTGTTATTTTTTTAAAATGGGACTGTTTAAATTTATTTCAGATGAGTTCAATGGTTTTATTTTGTTAGGAAAATTCCATTTGCAATAATAAACAAAATACATCTTTAGTTAGAACAAATTAATTGAAATCAAAATCATGAATATGAAGTTACATTAGCTCTAGATATTTTTTACTTAAAAAAATTAATTATATGTTGAGAACAAAAGCTTTACAATTAACCTTGTTAATCCTTCAGATTCTTGTATTGAGTAATAAGGTAGATCTTCACTTAATATATATTAATTTCTTAAAGGAGAATTAAAAAAAATATTTTAAAAGAGGAACATAAATTTAACAAGTCTTCAACAAAACTAACCCTAGACCCTAATTACTCCCTCTTAAAACCCAAAGTTAAATATACATATAAGACCTCTTTAAAATTCAAAACTTAAACCAAAACGAGCAGAAACAAAAACTCTTGCAATTACACAAAAATGTCAATTGTCGGCGCTTTGTTGTAGGAGTGGAAATTCCTGTTCTGTAAGCCTGTTTTTGGCTCCGTTTTTTGGTTTGTATTTTGCGGCTAGCCAGGGCTAAAATGTGTGCCGCGAAATGCCAGGCCCGGAGTTCGAGACCCAAGAGTCAAGAGTTCCCACGAAGCGGCTGCGATCCAATGAAAATTGGCCACCGCCACTCACCGATCTCTGATAGATGCGTCCGAGAGCCAAGCGTCTCCGCAGACAGACCAAAAGAATGCGGTTTAAAGTTCAATCGTGCAGCAAGTGCTATTTGAGGAAAAAACTGAAACAAGGAACATCGATCCGAAGCTGGAGCTAAGGCTAAAGCTTCGGGAAATCGTGAGTAGCGATGATCTAACCGTAGCTTTCTTCCACAGAAGTTATGAACCTGCTGCGATCGATATGCAAATCGTCAGCGGGAGAAATGTATACTAATGAATATATTAACCAAATCAAGTTCAGGCCAAGTCGAAACCGAGTTCTGACGTTTTCACAATTCGCCTCATTAGCGGAGAGCCCCCCGGATGGGTTAATTCTTAGGGATTTTATGGGGGCCTCCCTCCCCGCCGCTTGTTTGGACTGCATCTTCTGACTTACCTTCAAGCGTTGAGATATTCCACTTGCTGTACAAATTTGTTGCTTTCTATTTGCATATCGCTGGGTACAATAAATTATGAGCACAATGTTAACTGGCGAACAAATAGGAGAAGAACGCACACCGAGTGACGTTTTCTTTTTTCGAGCACTCTTTTCTTCTTTATTTATTTCTTTCTCTCTGGCTTAATTTATATTCGAGCACTTTTGAGTGAAATGCAGCTGCAGCTGCTTTAGTTTAGACACAAACACGTTTTCTTGCGGTAATTGCAGCAAAGCCCCCCGAAAATAACGAGGAAAACGTAACGAAAAGCGATCGAGAAATGCAGCGCGGCGAAATGGAACGAAAAGCGAGTTAAAAGCTAAAAACCAAAGCCGAAATGCAAATGGTAACACGCACACGAAGGCACAGCAGTATCACGCGCACACACACAGAGACACACGGCAGGCCGCAAATTCGGGCCTGGGAAAACGTTCGTTCTTCGGCGAAGAAGAAGACGCTTTGCCCCGAAGATCGTGTCTATTTTTCCTCAAGACTATGTCGCGAGCGCGTCTCGAGACACGGCTTTCCACGGCGAATGATGAAAAGTTTCTGCTTGCCGGACGGCAGCTTGGAGTTCGAAAAGCCCGCTGCTTCGAGTTCGAAACTCGGTGAGAGCGGACTTAAGCCAGCTTTAGCGCGCTCCCTATCTCTCTCTCTTTCGATCGCCGCCAGTTCGTTGCCTAAGTCTTTTGTTTTTCCTCTGTTATTTTTCTTTCGAGATCTTAGAATCCGTTGTTGTTGCTGCTGCCATTGATTTATTGTCCAGCAATAACTGTTTTTTGCATTGTGCGTTGAACTTGTTTCGGACCAGAAGGGGGAGAGAGAGAGAGAGAGAGAGAGAGAGAGAGAGAGAGAGAGAACAACGGCGTATGATCGATATTTATTGTGATGACACACTTCTGCTGAAGATTTTATGGGATTTTCGGTCTTTTCGGCTGTTTATTCGTAGATCTTTTAATCTCGCACTCTCCGCTTGGCTTTAACTTTCGCTGCTGCTCGCTCTCGTTTGCTTAAAGACTTTTACTCTCTAGCTTGGTGTAATTACTATAGGCGCTCTCACTGCTCTGCTGTTCTCCCTCGCGGATTTCGCTCTTAGCTTTTCGCTCTGAATTCGCTCTGTTTACTCCAGAAATTACCACCTACTGCTGGCCCGCTCACACGCATTGCGGCTTAGTGCTGTCTCACGTTTTTATGTTTTTTATTTTTTGTCTATCCAACTTCGAATGACTTCTTAACGGTTCGCCACTTAATGCCTTGTTTTTGTACACGGAGGGAAAACTATGGACATTATTTTATGGACAGGATGTAAGGGTTCTAAGCAAATAAATGGAGAGGAAATTAGTAAACATGTAAAAACAAGAATCAGAACATATTAAAGAAAAACTTTTTACTATAAGGCAGATATTTTAAAGTTTGATTTCCGCTTTGCACTTTGGCTATGACTGTAAAAAAAATACACTAATTAGGAGGTAAATAAGATAACTCTCTTTAGTCATTTCTCCCATGTATATTTCAACCAAAACATTGGTTATCAACATTAACTTGAGCTTAGTTTAAAAACTAATATTGTATAGAGCAAGTTTCATTTATTTAAATATAACCACGGGTTATCTAATTTTACCTTTTACTTAAATAATGCAAATTTTAAAATATTTAATTGAAACTTACAGTGACATTTCTTCATCATTTATTTAAATTTAATATTCAATATTTAAAATAAATTGTTCAATTTGAGATTAAAGAAAGTATTGAAAGAAGTATTGAATAATGCCATCTAATCCTATGTTACAATACAATTCTACCAATTATTAAATACAAATTAAAGATTTTTTTTCTCATGGTAAAATATGGTTCCTTTTAAATATATTGAAACCGAACTATTTATTTACTATATTTTCTCACCGTGTAGTACTTAGTTTTATGTCGTTAAGTTCGGCTCTCACAGAGGGCCATCTCCTCTCTTACCCCTTCTTAGGAGCTTGCAGCTGTTATTGTCATTTTGCTTTTAGCAGCAGCTTCACCTCAACTTGGCTCAGTTCGGTTCAGTTTGGTTCAGCTC
>VNJS01009374.1:0-15553 GCA_008042575.1 Drosophila watanabei | reverse complement strand
GTCAAGGCACGCCCCCCCTCACCGCCGCCCCCGCCGCCGCCGACCATTAAACGCTTGCTAATCCATAACGAGAGCTTGGAGCAGAAGACGCAGAACTTTTTCGAGGGCATCTACGATGCGTCCACCTCGGACACGTCGCTGCGGAATGCCAAGCAGAAGATACGCAGCATCAAGACCACGGTGCTGAAGTCGAAGGACTCCACCAATTACGCGCAAGACACTGTACAGAAGGCCAAGGCCCGCGACTTCCTGCACATTTTCACCCCGCCCGTTAAGAAGCGACCCATTTACGAGATCGTTGAGGAGCCCGTTAATATATTTGAGATTGAAGGCGAATATACTGAGTCTATTGCTGACGATTTCAGAGAGCGGGAGCCAAGTGCCGATTTTGAAGCCAGGGGCCAAAGCGTCGGTGGTATGGATGATTATTATTCTGGCTACTCGCTGACCTCCAAACGTCGCTATGAAAGTAAGTTGCCCCCAACAAGTAATGTCCAAGGGTTCTGCCCTTGGCCCATGTTGAATGTTAGTTAATCTCAATGTCTCTCTGGGATGTCGTTACTGTTCAACGAGCTCGAGTCGACTTCAGCGTAAATAAATTCGAAAGACTCCTTGTAAGCGAAGTGCTTGTCTCTTCAGTCACCTGTATCACGTCTATATCATGTTCACACATATATATCTATGTTGAGTTTATCGTAAATAACTGTGTCTAGAGTATATATATCTTTCAGTGCTTACATACACGATCTCTTCTTTACAATTAACTATCTATCTGTGTGTACTCCTCCGTCTTCCTACTATTCTCCAATCCTTGCCAGATCCTTGTCTAGATTCTTACGGCCTGTTTGGAAGTCCCCCATCTGGAGACTTTCAAGAGAACCCATCATTAAATAGCCTCTCTTTAAGATGTCTCAATAAAAGCACAACTAACTTTACTCTTATCCCGTGAAGCCTCTAGCAGGACGCGGGACTACGATCGGGGAACCTCCTACGACAGCACTGCCGAGCGATCGCAGTATGGTATAAGCTCTCGCCGGGATCGCAGCTCCATTGACAAGGTCGAGACCCGTTCGTCCCTCTTGGCCACTGGCCGCACAGAGAGCCGTGCCGCCAGCCGCGCCGCCAGTCGCGCCGAAAGCCGTGCGGAAAGCCGTGCCTCCTACTCGGTGGCTGAATCGCGTGCCGGTATCCGGTCTTCGTCCCAACTGCTGGAGGATCGACCCCTGCGCTCCGTGGAGAAGCCTGTGGTTGTAAAGATGCTGAAGAGTGTGCAAGTTGATCGTAAGTTTGAATTATACAAATTGAGTAGAAGATACTATATTTATGGTTTTTAGCTGGAGAGACCGCTCACTTTGAGATCCAGTTCAAGGATCAGCCCGGCCTTGTCACCTGGCTGAAGGATAACAAGCCCTTGGAGGATCGTTTGGCTGACCGCATCACCCAGACAGCTGCTCCCATGAATTCCTACCGCTTGGACATCAAGAACTGCACGTGAGTGGAACTATCTTTTCTATCCCTAAGGAGATAATAAGATTTTGGTTTGATTTGGTTCCAGTGAGAGCGATGCAGGAACTTACACCATTCGGGCCCAGTCTGCGTCCGAGACAACCACTGTTTCGGCTCAACTTGCTGTGGGCCAAGGTGAGCACTCACAGATAACCAAGGTAACCTCATACCAGCTTTGTTTTCCCCTGCAGCTCCAGGACATGACGAGACGAAAACTAACACGGAGCCAGCCTTTCTGGTTAGCCTGAAGGATGCCGAAATGATCGAGAACACTCTCTTCCGTTTCATGATCAAAATTAAAGGCGATCCCAAGCCTAGGGTCAAATTGTGGGTTGCTAATGAAGTGATCTAAGATCTAAGCTCAAAATTAATCATTTTTTAATTTACTTTTAGTTACAAGGATGAGAAGGAGATACTCGAGGTCAACGATCGGATTCAAATTATCCGGGACAAGGACTATCTAGGCTTTTATGAGCTGGTAATCGCCGACGTACAGAAGTCGGATGCTGGAACCTACTCGTGCAAGGCCACGAACAAGTTCGGCGAAGCCACCTGCGAGGCTATTGCCACCACAGTGGGTAAGTTTCAAAACAATTTCAAGAAAAAACAAGGATTAATGTACGAAATTATCCCTTTCAGAGGACAAGAATCCCTTTGGCGCACTCAGCGGACAGATTCTGCCGGCCGGTGAGAAGCCAGTCTTCCAATGGAAGCGAAACGGCGAGGAGTTCGATCCGGAGGAACGCTTCAAGGTGCTGTTCGGCGAGGACGAGGACTCTCTGGCTCTGGTCTTCCAGCACGTGAAGCCCGAGGACGCGGGTATCTACACCTGCGTTGCTCAAACCTCCACCGGCAACATCTCGTGCAGTGCCGAGCTCTCGGTTCAGGGCGCCATTCAGACACTGAACCGGGAGCCCGAGAAGCCCACCCTGGTGATCGAGCACCGCGAGGCGAACGCCAGCATCGGCGGCTCGGCTATACTGGAGCTGCAATGCAAGGGCTTCCCCAAGCCGGCGGTGCAGTGGAAGCACGACGGTGAGGTCATCCAGGTGGACGACAGGCACAAGTTCATGTACGAGGACGAGGAGAGCATGTCGCTGGTCATCAAGAACGTGAATACCGCCGATGCCGGAGAGTACACCATTGAGGCAATCAATGAGCTGGGACAGGACGAGTCGAGCATTAACCTGGTGGTGAAAGGTATTTCTATTATTTAGGAGCTTACTAGGATTCACTATAATATAAGCACAAAAAGACACTAGCTTTAGGTTATTCTTATAATTTCCAAGTAAATATTTGCAGAGTCAATGTTACCACAAAATAGTTACTGACGAATGAGCTTGGCTCTCTGCAGGAACACCTTTTATTGTAACGATCTCTTCAGCATCCAAGTTATTTTACCAACTGAACTTGTCACTTTCGGATACATTCTAACTTGAATATTTATCCCTTTTAAAGCTCCTCCGAAGATCAAGAAAATTACGGACATCACTTGCTCGGCCGGCGAGACCATCAAGATGGAAATCGAAGTGGAGGGCTTCCCACAGCCCACCGTGCAGGTCACCAATAACGGCAAGGACGTGACCGCCGAGAGCAACGTAAAGATCTCCTCGACCTCCATTGGCAAGAGCCTCGAGAAGGTCGTCGTGGAGGTGAAGGAGATCAAGCTGTCGCAGGCGGGCAACTACTCTATCAAGGCCACCAACGATCTCAGTCAGACCTCGGAGTACTGGAGCTGCACGGTCAAGTCGAAGCCAGTGATTGTCAAGCACTTTGAGAGCGAGTACATTCACGGCGAGAAGGAGACCGTGCAGATGACGGTGCGCATCGATGCGTATCCGGAGGCCAAGCTAATCTGGTACCACGACGAGACCGAGATCAAGGTGACCGAGTCGAAGTACACCGTGAGCAGCGATGGCAACGCTTACACCCTCAAGATTACCGGTGCTACCCGCGTGGACGCAGGCAAGTACACCGTGAAGGCCACCAATGAGCACGGCTCGGCCACCAGCTCCACTGATCTGTTGATCAAGTGCACTCCGGAGTTCACACAGAAGCTGAAGAACATCACGGTGGCCGAGGGCGACTGCAATGTGGAGCTCGTGGTCGGCGTGGATGCCTATCCGCGACCCCATGCCAAGTGGTACATTGATGGCATCGAAATTGATGAGAAGCGGAATGACTTCCGTCACGTAGAGGAGGGCAACAACTACAAGCTTATCCTCAACAAGGTGGCCACCAACCAGCAAGGAAACTACACCTGCAAGATAATGAATGACTACGGAAAGCTGGAGGACAACTGCGTGGTTACCGTCAACTGTAAGCGACACAGGATAGCCCTTAAAATGTCAATGTTCTTATTTTTGTTTTAATTAAAGGCAAGCCCAAGGTTAAGCGTGGTCTTAAGAACATCGAAGTCCAGGAGGGCAAGTCCTTCACTCTGGAGGTCGAAGTTTACAGCGAACCAGAAGCTAAAATCAAATGGTAAACTTAATAAGCCTCTAAAATATATAAACTAACATATCTTTGTTTTAGGTTCAAGGATGGCCATGAAATCCACGAAGATGCTCGGATCAAGATCTCTCGGGACACTCAGCGCATTGAGAACTACTATCTGACTCTTAATCTGGCCAGAACCGAGGATGCGGGCACCTACGAGATGAAGGCCACCAACTTCATTGGCGAGACGACCTCCACCTGCAAGGTTGCTGTGCTAAGTAAGTATCTAGCTCCAAGTCTCAACATTATACAGTTGGGTTTGAATAGGATCTGAAAAGCGAGTATGGGCAGGGCATCCCACAAACGGATTTTCTACTACTAATTTCCACCCACGAGAGTCCTTTTCGAGTCTCATTTAATATATAATCTCCCATCTATGATACCAAATTTTGATTCAGCGAGCGACTCGGTGTCCGTGGGACAGACCGTGACAAAGACAATGATTGCGACGACCGAAGAGCCTGAAGAAGGGGGTAAACCAAAACCATTTTCAATGCATCAATTAAGCAATATAATAAACATAACTATAAATACTTGGAACATGCAAGACTGAATGAGATCGAAACGAAATAATTCTAAATATAAACCTCATTGCACATACGTATTAACCATGAACATTTCATCTTGTACATATCAAAAACACATCTCTTACCCCAACCGCACATTAATACGAAATTGTACAGAAAACCTAATCAAAACTCAACTATTAACCAAGTGTAATGAGCTCGCTCGGGAATGCGTGTTGTGTCAATGGAATGGGTCTTGGAATGATCATCGCGTAAATTTATACAACGACTCTAAATTTACGCAGGCAAGTGTCTCAAGTTAGCAAGTAAGATAACTGGAAAACGAAGGGATCTGATGGATTTCAGCATCTTGTAAAAAGTAAAGTGTTAAGGATAAGTTAAGGATAACTGCCGGAACTAACCCCAAGAATGAAAATATGCACCCTGTACAGAATTCTAATGGTTAACCCTAAGGGAGTCTCCTGACCAAGCAAAGAACACACTGACATTGTCTTATTTTGTAGCTATTCCGGAAATCGTGCACGTGGACGTCTTCCAGCAGCACAGCTACGAGAGCGTTCCCCTGAAGTACGAAGTTATAGCCACGGGTATACCCAAGCCCGAAGCTATATGGTATCACGACGGAAAACCTATTACTGCCGATAAACATACGGCCATCACTGTTGACGGGGTTCGTGGTTTTGAACTTTTAACATAGGCATTTAATCTGATGTATTCCCATGCCATGTGTAGGATCATTATAAACTGGAGGTGGAGTCACTGGATTTGGTGGATGCAGGAGAGTACAAGGTGGTCATACAGAACAAGGTTGGCGAGAAGTCTCATCAGGGAGATCTCTCCTTGTCGGGTAAGTGAATCTTATAGAAGTTTTGTTGTTTTATATTATTAACTATTTCTCACCAAAGGTATTGCCGAATACCGCAAGCCCATCCTGACATCAGGACCCGGACTCAAGGACATCAAGGTCAACAAAGGCGACAAGGTCTCCGAGCCAGTTGTGTTTACCGCCGATCCAGCTCCCGAAATCGTCTTGCTGAAGGACGGCCAGCCTGTCAAGGAGAGCAACAACCTCAAGCTGAAGGTGGAGAAGAAGGACATTGAGAATGGCCTGGTTCAGTACACGTGCACTCTGAACATCCTGGAGGCTGACATCAAGGACTCTGGACGCTACGAACTGAAGGTGAAGAACAAGTTCGGTGAGCTGGCCACGAGTGGCTGGATCGATGTGCTGGCCAAGCCAGAGATTTCTGGACTGGACGATCGCAAGTGCCTGCCGGGCGACACCATTTGCTTCGAGGCTCTCGTCCAGGCCAATCCGAAACCCAAGGTGTCCTGGACCCGTGGCAACGAGAATCTGTGCAACAACGAGAACTGTGAGGTCATCGCCGACGTCGATGCCGACAAGTACCGACTGGTCTTCCAGGCCGTATCTCCCTCCGAGGACGGCAAGTACACAATCACGGCGGTCAACAGCGAGGGAAGGTCCACGGTGGACTTTAATCTGAACGTGCTTGGTGGGTGTTTGCTCTTTCCAAAGCGAATTCTATTAGTTCTTATGAATGTCTAAATTTCCGCAGTGGAGAAGCCCACTTTCATTGTGCAGCCCGAGAGCCAGAGCATTCACGACTTCAGGCCTGTCTCTACCAAGGTTCTGGTGCATGGCGTTCCAATGCCAACTGTCGAGTGGTTTAAGGACGACAAGCCCATCAACTACGAGGCAGTGAACAAGCCGAGCAAGGACAAGCTGTACAGCAAGGAGGACACCAAGAAGGGAACCGACCAAATCGAGAGTGTGTTTGACATCAAGACATTCAGGGAAAGCGATGTGGGAGCGGTAGGTCTATAATCCGATCTATAATGGCATAATTTTTAAGCACTTCACTATCCCCCAGTACACCTGTGTGGCCACCAACGAAATCGGAGTGACCAAGGCAACCTTCAAGCTGGGACTACTGGCCCTCGCACCCAGCTTTGTGAAGAAGCTGGACAATGCTCTGGACGTGTTGCAGGGTGAGCCCCTTGTCCTGGAGTGCTGTGTCGACGGAAGCCCCCTGCCCACTGTTCAGTGGCTCAAGGACGGCGACGAGGTTAAGCCGAGCGAGAGGTGAGTATTTAAGGAAGAGTACTTTCATGTGACACTTATGCTTTATCACTTTTTCAGTGTGAAATTATCCACAAGCCCCGATGGCCTGGTCAAGCTGGAAATCAACAATTGCCAGCCGAATGACTCGGGAGCCTACAAGCTGATTATTTCCAATCCTCACGGCGAAAAAGTGGCTCTGTGTGCCGTGGCTGTTAAGCGTAAGCTCATGAAATTTGTATATTTTGTATAAAATCTAAGAAAATCATTTCCTCGCAGCCGAGGAGATGCAGCCCAAGTTCCTTAAGCCCATCACAGGCCAAACTGTTGTTGTGGGTGAGCCCCTGAAGCTGGAGGCTCAGGTCACCGGCTTCCCTGCCCCAGAAGTCAAGTGGTACAAGGACGGAATGCTGCTGCGTCCAAGCCCGGAAATTAACTTCATCAACAGCCCCAACGGTCAGATTGGTTTGATGTAAGCAACTTCCAGATTCTGGAGAAGATATCGAATATTATTTCCTTCCTCTTCCTCCTGTGCAGCATTGATGAAGCGCAGCCCCAGGATGCCGGAGTGTACAAGTGCCTGATTGCCAACAAGGGCGGCGAGATTGAGGGTGTGTCCAAGGTGGAGATCGTACCGAAGGAGTCGAAGCCGGCGTTTGTGGCCGAGCTGCAGGATGCCTCCAGCATCGAGGGCTTCCCCGTCAAGATGGACGTCAAGGTGGTTGGCTTCCCCCAACCGAAACTGCAATGGTTCCACAATGGGCACGAAATCAAGCCCGACCAGGGCCACATTTCCATCGTGGAGAATCCGGACAAGAGCACGAGCCTGATCATTGAGAAGACGGTTCCCGGCGACTCCGGACTGTACGAAGTTATTGCCCAAAATCCCGAGGGCTCGACGGCCTCTAAGGCGAAGCTCTATGTGGCGCCCAAGGCCGATGAAACTGCCGCCGAGGAGGCACCTCAGTTTGTGTCTGCCCTGCGGGATGTCAACGCCGACGAGGGCCAGGAGCTGGTGCTGTCCGCTCCGTTCATTGCCAACCCCATGCCCGAGGTTATTTGGTCCAAGGATGGCGTCACTCTGACTCCCAACGAGCGCCTGCTGATGACTTGCGATGGCAAGCACATTGGACTGACCATTAAGCCGGCCGAGGCCGCTGACTCTGGCAACTACACCTGCCTTCTGGCCAATCCTCTGGGCGAGGACTCGTCCGCCTGCAATGCCAATGTCCGCAAGGTCTACAAGCCGCCGGTGTTCACGCAAAAGATTTCCGACCAGCAGCAGGTATTTGGCAACAATGCCAAGATCCCGGTAACTGTCTCCGGCGTTCCGTATCCGGAGCTGGTGTGGTACTTCCAGGACAAGCCCATTCCCACCAAGTCCGACAAGTACAGCGTTAAGAACGATGGCGATCACCACATGCTGATTGTCAACAACTGCGACAAGGACGACCAAGGTGTCTACAAGTGCATTGCCAGCAACAGGGAGGGCAAGGACATCACCCAAGGACGCCTCGATATCGTTAATGAGATGTAAGAGAAGGCTCTAAAGCCATTTGATCCTTTTTTTTAATAATTTTCTCTTTAATAGTAAGAAGCACTCGCGCTCGGAGCCTCCAGTATTCCTCAAGAAGATCGGCGACTGTGATATCTATGAGGGCATGGTTGCCAAGTTCACCGCCTGCGCCACGGGATATCCGGAGCCCGAGGTGGAGTGGTTCAAGAACGACCAGAAGCTTTTCCCCTCGGACCGCTTCATCATCGACATCGAGCCCAATGGCCTGCTCAGGCTGACCATAAAAAATGTGACCGAGTACGATGTGGGCCGCTATTCCTGCCGCATTTTCAATCCCTACGGCGATGACATCTGCCATGCCGAGCTCTTCTACGACTGTAGGTTCTGATTAACTAATTTCGAGAACTCTTCTAATGTTTTAATATGAACGCAGCTCTGGACAGCCAGCAGAAGCCCTTGGAGGACCAGTATACCGACTTCAAAAAGTACAAGAAGTCCGGTGCTCCTCCACCGCTCTCGGAGGGTCCCATTATTTCTCGTATGACCGATCGCGGCTTGCTCTTGTCATGGAACCCATCGGTGCCATTGACTCCCCGGTACCCCATCACCTACCAGGTGAGTTCACGTAATAGGATCTATATAAGGATTATAATAACTTAATCAAATTTCAGATCGAAATGATGGATCTGCCCGAAGGTGATTGGCGCACTCTCAGGACTGGCGTACGCAGCTGTGCCTGCGACATCCGCAACCTGGAGCCCTTCAGGGACTACAGATTCCGGGTGCGAGTGGAGAACAAGTTTGGTGTGAGCGATCCCAGTCCCTACACGCAAACTTACAGGTGGGACTAAGATAACCATATCTGAAGCAACTATATCTGAAGTAATATATATATTGTTTATTTTGCAGGCAAAAACTGGTTCCAGATCCACCGAAAACCTATACATACCTGCCACCGGGCACAGACTTCAGGCCAGAGACTTCGCCCTACTTCCCCAAGGACTTTGACATTGAGAGACCCCCTCACGATGGCCTAGCCCAGGCTCCTCAGTAAATACTCGAAAATATTTCTTCCTTTTTCTGTATCTAGCTTTAGCTTTATCTTACAGATTCCTGCTGCGGGAAAATGACATTAGCTATGGAGTCAAGGAGCACAACACGGAGCTGATGTGGTTCGTCTACGGCTACCCCAAGCCAAAGATGACTTACTACTTTGATGACATGCTCATCGAGTCGGGGGGCAGGTTTGATCAGAGCTACACTCGAAATGGTCAGGCCACGCTCTTCATCAACAAGTGAGCTTATAACTTTAAAATTTATTTTAAGAATTATATTTATATTTTTTCTAACAGAATGCTAGACCGCGATGTTGGCTGGTATGAAGCTGTGGCCACCAATGAGCACGGCGAGGCCAGGCAACGGGTGAGGCTCGAGATTGCTGAGCATCCCCGCTTCCTGAAGCGACCGGATGAGACCTTCATCATGGCCCGCAAGAATGGCAGGATTGAGGCCAAGCTGGTGGGCATTCCGCTGCCGGAGGTGCATTGGTTTAAGGACTGGAAGCCCATTGCCGATTCTTCTCGCATCAAGGTGAAAGCTATAACATTTTCATGTTAAAATAAAACTAACAAAGTATTTAACGTTCTCCAGATAAGTTCCTATGACCCGGATATTTATGTGCTTTCGATCCACGACTCCATCATCAAGGACGGCGGCCTGTATTCCATCAGTGCAAGAAACATTGCTGGCTCCATTAGCACCTCGGTCACTGTGCACATTGAGGAGAACGAGGATCAGTATATCTACAAGACCTACGGCAGACATCCGTACGTGCGTTCCAAGCAACTGCGCTACCAGGACAAGTACGACATTGGCGACGAGCTGGGCCGCGGCACCCAGGGTATCACCTATCACGCCGTGGAGCGAGCCACTGGCGATAACTATGCCGCCAAGATCATGTATGGCCGGCCAGAGCTGCGTCCATTCATGCTCAACGAGCTGGAGATGATGAACATGTTCAATCACAAGAACCTGATCCGTCCGTACGATGCCTACGACACCGATCGCAGCGTGACTCTGATCATGGAGCTGGCTGCCGGCGGCGAGCTGGTGAGAGATAACCTGCTCAGGCGGGACTACTACACGGAGCGCGACATCGCCCACTACATCCGCCAGACGCTGTGGGGCCTGGAGCACATGCACGAAATGGGAGTGGGTCACATGGGACTTACGGTGAGAAACTAAGTAGTAACAATGCTTTTACGTCTGATCTAATACTTGTTTTCCATTGTGTGTAATTACAGATCAAGGATCTGCTGATCTCCGTGGTCGGCGGTGACTACATCAAGGTGTCCGACTTTGGCTTGTCGAGGAAGATCAACAGGCACAACCTGTCCACCTTGGACTATGGCATGCCGGAGTTCGTCTCGCCCGAAGTCGTGAACAAGGAGGGCGTCAACTTCTCGCACGATATGTGGACCGTGGGCCTGATCACCTACGTCCTGCTGGGCGGTCACAATCCCTTCCTGGGCATCGACGACAGGGAAACCCTGACCAAGATTCGCGAAGGCCGCTGGGACTTTAAGGACGAGATCTGGACTCACATCTCGGACGATGGCCGTGACTTCATCAGCCGCCTGCTGCTCTACAGCCCCGAGGAACGTATGGATGTGAAGACTGCTCTGAAGCATCCGTGGTTCTTCATGCTGGACCGCCAGGTGCACGACCACGACTACCAGATCAACACTGATCGCCTGAGGAACTACTACGACCACTTCAGGGACTGGTATGCCAATGCCTCCTGCAAGAACTACTTCCGCAGGCGCCGCCTCAGCGGCTGCTTCCAGCATCCATCCAAGATGGTCTATCCCCCGGGCCATGTGTACACGCCGGAGAACACCCCAGAGCCGCTGCCGGAGCCGAGGAAGCGGGCAAAGCGCGAAGAAGTCGTTTCCAAATACTTGCATCCTGACTACGAGCTGGGCCTGATTCAGTCGGAGAGCCAGTAAGTCTTATCGAGGCTACGATCCTTTGGAAGAGATGACCACTAACAACGATACTCTATTTTTTAGCTACCAATACGGCCCGGATACGTATCTGCTGCAGCTGCGCGATGTTAACTTCCCTGTGAGATTGCGTGAGTACATGAAGGTGGCTCATCGACGATCCCCTTCATTTGCCTTGAACGATTCCGTGGACTGGTCTGTAAGTATTCATGCCACAAATGGAAAAGTTACTCAGTTAACTGACGATTTTACTCTCTTCCTGCAGCTGCCCGTGATCCGCGAGAGACGTCGCTTCACCGACATCATGGACGAGGAGATCGATGACGAGCGCACTAGGAGCCGCATCAGCATGTATGCCGCCAACGATTCGTACTCGATCCGTCGCCTGCGCACGGAGCTGGGACCCCGTCTGGATGAGTACACCGAGGCCGATGCCATGATCGAGACCCAGCGGGAGGGCTACCCACCATTCTTCCGCGAGAAGCCCCAGACGATTGCCATAACCGAGAACCAGCCCAGCCACATCCACTGCTTCGCCGTGGGCGATCCCAAGCCGTGTGTGCAGTGGTTCAAGAACGACATGGTGCTCTCCGAGAGCAAGAGGATCAAGATATCCGTCGACGAGGACGGACGCTCCATCCTGCGCTTCGAGCCAGCCCTGCACTTCGATGTGGGAGTGTACAAGGTGGTGGCCAGGAACAAGGTGGGCCAGACTGTGGCCCGCTGCCGCATCGTGGTGGCCACTCTGCCCGATGCCCCCGACTCGCCGGAAATATCCGCCAACAGTGGATCCGAGATCCTGCTCCGCTGGAAGCAGCCCCGCGACGACGGCCACTCCACGGTGCTGTGCTACAGCCTGCAGTACAAGCTGAGCAACTGCGATGCCTGGACCACGGTGGCGGACAACATCGACCACGAGTTCTACCTGCTGCACGACCTGCAGCCGAACACCAGCTACCAGTTCCGACTGGCCTCCAAGAACCGCATCGGCTGGAGCGAGATGGGCATACCCGTGTCTGCGTCCACCTCGGGAGCCGACGCACCCAAGATCCACATCACCAAGGCCATGAAGCATTTACAGCAGCTCACCGAGAACGGGCACGAGGTGGTGCCCGAGGAGGAGCGCGTGCACACCGACTACCACTGCGAGCGCGAGCCGCCCAACTGGGTAACCGACTCCTCGGTTAGCGACAAGTACAGCTTCATCTCGGAGATTGCCCGCGGCGAATTCAGCACCATTGTCAAGGGCATCCAGAAGTCCACCGACACAGTCGTGGTGGCCAAGATCCTGGAGGTGACCGACGAGAACGAGGACAATGTGGTGGCAGAGTTCGACAACTTTAAGACCCTGCGCCACGAACGCATCCCGGCGCTCTTCAGCGCCTACAAGCCCCTGAACGTGCCCATTGCCATCTTCGTGATGGAGAAGCTCCAGGGCGCCGATGTGCTCACCTACTTTAGCAGCCGGCACGAGTACTCCGAGCAGATGGTGGCCACTGTGATCACCCAGCTGCTGGACGCCCTGCAATACCTGCACTGGCGCGGCTACTGCCACCTCAACATCCAGCCCGACAACGTGGTGATGGCCTCGGTGCGCTCCATTCAGGTGAAGCTGGTCGATTTCGGGTCGGCCAAGAAGGTCAACAAGCTGGGCGTGAAGGTAACGCCGTGCGGATCCCTGGACTTCCAGCCGCCCGAGATGATCAACGACGAGCCGATATTCCCGCAGAGCGACATCTGGTCGGTGGGTGCCCTCACCTACTTGCTCCTGTCCGGATGCAGTGCATTCCGCGGCGCCGACGAGTACGAGACCAAGCAGAACATCTCCTTTGTGCGCTACAGATTCGAGAATCTGTTCAAGGAAGTCACTCCCGAGGCCACCAGATTCATTATGCTGCTCTTCAAGCGCCATCCCACGTGAGTACATCTTTTGATTCAAAGTAAAAGCTGTCCCATGATTCTGAATATTTATTTTCCATCAACATTAATATGGAGCAGGGTCACTTGTAGTTTATCACCAACATAATAATTCACATAATTCATGTCTACACATTTGATTCACTTCAGAAAACGACCATACACCGAAGATTGCTTGGAGCACAGGTGGCTCATGTCGTCCGACTACATGGTTAGGAAGCGCGAACGTGCCATCTTCTTGGGCAGCCGTCTAAAGGTAATAAATAAAGAGTCTTTCTCTTGTGAAAGACAAACAAAAAACAACATGTTTCATGACGTGATGATTTCTTTAGACGTTCTGCGATGAGTACCATGACCTAAAGAATGCCACGGCCACATCGTCCAAGGTCCTGAACACGGTCGCCGGCGGACCGACACCTACTCAACTACTTCGATCGAACAGCATCCAGGAGGAATTGCTCACAACATTTTAGTCAATTAGTAGCGAAGTGGTAGTGTTAAGCGAACAATGTTGTTTTTATTTCTTGTATATATGGAATATAAATAATTATACACAACATCGAAAATTCTATATATATCAAATATATATTATCTGGTTAATTCAACGAAATAATCGAATTTGATACACTTATTTTTATTTATTGGCCGATGCGGCTGTGGGCGTTGACAGCTCAGCTCTGACACGCCCACGCCCCGCCTCCGCCCGATGCGATCAATAAAATGTGAACGACCTTCACGGACTCTGCCAAGGCTAAAAATAATCACTCTTATTCAGGTGTTTATAAAAAGAAAATGAATGTTGTAAGGCATTTCGAGTGGGCAAAGCGAACACTCTGCGCCGCGGGAAACTTTCGAGATAAGCAATCAACAAACCCCAAGTGGCTGGCTTCTGGCAGGCGAGATCTTGAGTCAACTTCCCTAATTTTTGCGGATGTACAGCCGAGGCCGAAATAATGGGGCTAATTGGGTGTTAAATTAATTAAAAAAGTGGAACAAGTGAAAATAATTTGAGTCATTTCTCCCTTTGGAATTGTTTTAAATTCAAGCTCTTCACATAAATGAGATAATTGTGCTAAACATTAACAAAGTCTTGCAAATAAATATTTGTCTAGTTATATGTGAATTTAAAGAAGAAAGGAAGCTAAACCTTGCAGATTGCACTTGGACCATTAATAATCTATTTTGCTTGTATATCAAAGTAAATGACAATATGTTGAAAACTGACAAAGTTATAATTTTTTCTATTAATTTCCCGTTCGCTTATATGGCAGCTATATGATAGAGTCGCCCGATTTTCATGAAATTAAATCCGAAATTCTAAATATAAAAATGATACACCCGTAAGTAGATGAAGATATTATATTTCATTCAGATAGCTTTAAAACTGAGGGACTAGTTTCCGACGGACACGGCTAGATCGACTTGGCTGTGGATGCTGATCAAGAAAAAATATATTTTTTACAGGGTCGGAAATGCCTCCCTTAATTCGTTAAAAACTTCTGACTAAAATTATAATACCCTGCAAGGGTATTTACATATATTACGAAGCTTTATAATATTTTCTATAACTTTTCTCTTAACTTTTCATTTTCCTCTTATTAAATTTTAAATAAAAATAGTTTGTAATACAAACAAAATGACCGGATGGACAAGTTAAAAGTATGAACAAATTAGGTTTAGCTAAATCACCACAAAGTACTACGAGCTTTATTATTTCATTCCATAAATAAACCCCTCCTAAACTTGTGACCGCAACTGTGATTGAAACCAATTTAGGGTTAAACACAACAACCTACATATAAGCACAAGTGTTTTGTTATCAAGCTCAAAATCAGAAATCGATTTGGCAAAATCAACCCTGCGAAAAGCTTGCTCCGCACCAAAGCTGCCCAAAGCTTCCTTATCACTATTGATTAAATTTTCGCCCAAAAGCTTGGACATTAGAGCAAGTGCTGGGTACAAACACCTCAGCCTCAATTAGTGCAATATAAAATAGGCTTTTAGTCACAATGTAAAGCAAAACAAAGCGGATCTCAGCACACGAAACAACACCTGCATGCCAGCATTCATTAGCACTCGAAAAATCAATGAATGACAACAACGCTCGGTCACAAGATTCACTGTCTCCGTCGCCGTCGCCGTCGCCGTCGTCGTCGTCGTCCATCGAGTAGCCCAGCTACGACTTCCACAAAAGGTACACAGCAGATCCACGCACACACACCCGCTCGCACAGTATCGTACATATAGGAATATGTTTGTTTAATCAGACTGCCGATTAATCTCATTTATCAGGCTCAAAACCTTTCCACAACTCGAACGTTGCCCCACACCGCACATGTCTGTCCCAGTGTAAGCTTCTATGCTCCGGATCAGAAGGTCATCGTGAATCGTCAACCAATTAAGAGGCACACCAATCACCACAATCAGTTTTTTGGGGCTAGTTGCACTTGACCCCCAACCATGGCCGAGGGAGACTACAAAGAGCATGTGGAGCGGTGAGTCC